>JANXHW010000005.1:121340000-121380000 GCA_026170595.1 Plestiodon gilberti rubricaudatus
ATGGAGAAGGATTTGAGATGATATGAAAATTCTGCTTGTGGTGGCTGACATATAGTGATGTGTCTCCATTCACACATGTAAGTGACATGTGTGAATTTACCCTTTGCTTCCAGTTATCTTTTTTGTGTTTTTAATTCCAAAGGACATCTGGCCATTTTTGATACTGTAGTTCCTGAATGGGATTGTGAGATCCACTGGTGAGCTCCAGAACCAGTGCCATTGGGGTGCCAGGCTTCTGAATTAGGTATTTGCAGGGCTGCCCCAAGACCTCTTGGCACCAGAGGCAGCAAGCCAGATGCTATCCCCCCCCCCCTTTCCTGGTGATGTGCCTCCACCAACCTGCTACCTGAGGTGACCTCCTCAGTTGGCCTCATGGATGAACCGGCCCTGAATATTGGAGACCAGATGTGGCTTGGGAGACATCAGTCTAAAGAACCAAATTGATGCTGCTCAAATCAACCTACTCACTATTCTATTTTTGGGTGCCTGGTATGTCGTGATGGCACAGAGTGGCACAAAAAACTGTAGAAGCTGGTATTGGGGACAGCAGGATGTAGTAGTGAAGGCTCTAAACGTATTTTTGGAGCTGGTTTTGAGATTCAGATCCAAGCCATCTGATTCAGAGTACTTCTATGTACAAACTCCTAGCAGCTGGTACAGTAAACTCCAGCGCTCACTGAGTGCCTGGAGAGGGCGGGGGGACCGACGATCCACCTGGTTACTCCTGAAAATGTCTCTTGACATGCCTGCTCTTACCAACGTGATTTGGTCCAATGAAATTATCACCTTGTCTCCATTGTCGTTGGCACTGTCATTCTTCAGTACTCTGTTGCTGTGTAAAGTGAATTAACTTAACTCAATAAAGGAATTGTTGAGGAACAATTGCACATTGATACAATTAGAGTAATCGCAAACAAAAAAAGGAGTGCCAAAAAAGACTTTTATCCTTTACAGACTGCCAGCAAGGGTACCAAATCACCTTTTTCACTGCTGCTTGGGTAATGGAAAGCCTCAGGGTCAAACTAGACAATACTGTGACCATGGCAAATAGGAAGGGATGTCTGACCCTTTCCCCCCAACCACCGTTCCCTCCACTGAAAATAGCTCCCCCTAAATTGGCTATTTGCCCCTCAAAGGTGTCATTGCAGCAAACAGCAGCTTTGCAGGCAAATAGCATGTTGGGTGTGTGTATGTGTGAAATCCTGGTGGGGAAACAAAAAAGATCAGACCCCCCTCTACTCTGTGTGTCATGGTCCTGATCCAGATTGCCCCATCCTTAACAGCTCTTTCTAAACAAGAAGAGGGGAGCCAATGACTGTACACATTTAAACATATTGTCTAGTTTGTCCCTTCATTTCCCTGAATTGCAGTTCAGTGAAAGAATAATCCTTTTAGGAGCGATATTGCTGTGAGGCACTATTGTGGTTTAAGACTGGCAACCCACGAATCTGGCAACTGCTGCCCCCTGTTGTGAACTGTTGGGATTACAACTTGGATAATCCTATCTAACCCACCCCGCGGTGATAGAGCTGGGCCACCAGACCGCGCGCTGCATCCTGCAGGGGAGGGAAGTCATGGAAGTCTCCTCCAGGTAAGGAAACATTTGTTTCCTTGTCTTGAAGTAAGCCTCTGGTGCCCCAATGGGTTTACTCAAACTTGCGCCAGTGATTTTGCTGGTGCAAGTCTGAGTGGACCCAGGTAGGTGGATTGAGGCCGGGAAGGGGGTCTAGGATATCAGCAGAACTTCTGCCAATAACCAATTTGGGCACATGCTCTCAAAACATTTTGCCACCTCTTCACTAGGGCAACCAAGTCTCTGTCCCAAAATCTGGCTGGAATACCCACTGATAAAGATCTAGATGGTCAGTTTCATCCAGAAAAGTCTAGTGCTGGGTTAAGGGCACCTGGGTGCCAGAGTTACGATGCCTATCCACTCTGGCCATTGCCACCCCCTACCCCAACCAGGAAGAACTATAAAAGCTTTCTGTGCAGGCTGAAACTTTGCCTGCACAGCAATAATCCCTACAGGCTCTGAGTTCTGGTTCCGACTCCTGGTCTGTGATATATCCATCTGGATAGCCAATTCAAACAATTCACCTTAAAAAAGGGGGGAAAGAGTACACAAATCCAGTCTATACTCTTCTGGTCTGCATGGGTAGTGTTGTTACATTAGGTGTAAACACATTTCTCCATCCCAAGAACTGAATCTGTGGCCTGTGTGCATCTGAACGGCAGTGTAGGGGCCACTGGAGATTGACAGTGCATTTTCAAGCAATAGTGCAGAGAAAAATAAGAAGGAAGATGCTGGAGGTCTTCACCACAGTGAAGAGTGATGTACTTAAAGCTGAACCTCTTATAGGGACCAGTGCAGCAGAACAGAGCATGGAGGGTGAAGAGAAAAAAGCACTGGTATGTAATGTTACAGAGACATGCTAAAAGAAGATTTTCTATTCCCTTTCCAACTTTAAACACTTAAAGAAAAAGAAAAAAAATCCCACCACTCTGCCATGCTACAAGATAAGCCCTGATTACAAAAATGAATGGGATAGCAAAATCAGCCTCCATTCATTATGAAACAAAGGATATCCTTAACAAAGGAATAACTAAATGAATGAATGATGTTCTTATGAATGAAAACGAATGGAGTAATTTCTTGCTCACCCCTGCAAGTAACTTGAACACTCGACATTCACTATGCTGTCATTGTCCCAAGCAATGAGATCCTGGTCAAGATATTAACCTCCAAAAGGCCTGATGTCTCTTATGCTGGGCACATTATTTTATTTTAGCAAGTAAAGTGAAATAGAATACAAGCCAGGGCAATAATTAAAAGCTCCCAAACCAAACAAAGCAAACAGGAAAAGCTTTGTGAACCGAACTTGGCAAAGCCAGTCAGGCTGCTCTGAGCAGGGAGTTTCATCGTTGCACCTGCTTTAGAACACTTGTATTAACACGATAAATCATGTAGATAGCCATGTTGAATTGTGACATCACACCATTCACTCTGTGATCCCTGATTGGCTGGAATCACCCATGTGACTAGTTCAGCATAATCAAAGCTGCCCTATCCCTTTTCTAAGCTAAGTTTCCATGCCTTGCCCTGCTGGGACACCATCTTTGTTACAGTGCCTGCTCCCCTCTTTAATTTTGTCCTCTAGATTGGCATTCAGGGGTAGATCATTATCCTCCACCACCATTGCAGAGGTTGAGGAATATTTTTCCCGAGGCAGCATTAACTCCCCCCCCCCTTTTTAAAAGTAATGCTAGTGTTTTAAATTACTTCTTTAATCACCATCTCAAAGTAATCACTAGGCAACAAAGTGTCCTGGGATTCTGGCTCAAGAGTCCAAAAACCTCACTCCTATTCTCTAAGCAAGAAGAGCAGCTTGACAGAGAAATAGTATTACACACACACCCCTCATAATTTGACGGAGAAATCTAAGCCACATTTATGGATATTGTTTGATTTGTAAGACAGGAGTTCAGGATGAAAAAAAACAATATTTTCTGGGTATCTTACACTGTTCTACTGGATGTTTTATTTTCCCCCTTACAAGAATTTTTTGATTAACACCTCAGCTTTTAATGATTATTGTCCTCTGCTGAATTCGCTTCCATTAAAAACCATCTTTACCAACCTTGATTAAATTCTCCTTCTTTAGCTCTCACTGAGCCCTTTGTGCGATGTGGGCTCCAGCAGGGCTGCAATTAACCATGCCAACTTCCTTCCCCAGAGCAACTCGAAATCACCTTTTAAACATTTCTGGAGGGATGTTCTAATGTGTGGTCTATGCAGATATGCAGCAGCAGCCTTTTGATTTCCGAAATCCTTCGACAGTCACGTCACCCTTGGGGGGGGGGGGGACAACGCAGAGACCGTTCATGCCATTTCTTCAGAGATACTATTCCTGCTATGCTTGGTCTTTCTGACAAAGGACATCTTCACTGGCTCAATGCCAGGGGGGCCTACATTTCTGGTGTGATTAATTCAGATACACTGTACATCCAGATTGCCAGCTGCCAGACTGGAGATCATGCCCATCTTTGGAAAAGTTCTGAAGCAACAAGAAGAAAAGTGCAAAGAGTGTGCCTCCCACCCTGTTCTCCCATGGGCCCCTTCCTTGGGCCCCACCCCACCCCTGCCTATGCTGAGACAAAACTAAAGTTCTGCTTTCTACAGCCAATGAAGGAGGAGGAGAGGAGAGGAGAGGATGGGGTTTCGGGCTCAGCACAATCAGGTATGATGCCAACTCCATAGAGGTCCATGAACCACCAGGAGACCTATGACTACTGGTCTACCCCCAGTTGGTACTAGATGGCAGTGGCTGCTGCTCCTGCTCTTTGCCGCCCCCACCCCTCAACCTCTAGGGCAGTGAAAAGGAGCAAGAGGATCAAATGTGATCCCTTTGGATCAAATGTGATGGGGGTACACTGTTGTGGCTGCCCATGCTTCATAGAAAAGGTGGATTTGAAGGATGGCAGACTGGGATGGGGGGAGTTGGGCAGACCGATCCTCCGTAACTACAGGCCAGCAAAGCGAGCGCTCCACCGGTCTAGCATGTCGTAAACATGCCATAAGGCACGTTTTCGGCTCTCTGGGAGTAAGCGGTAGAGGCCAGAACCATTTACTCCGCTGCTGTCCTGGACCTGCGCCGGTGGATGCAGGTGAGTGCTGTGCCAGTTGGTGTAGGGGTGTGAAGAGGGTGGGCAGGGATGGTGAGGGGTCCATTGGCCGGCCCAGGCTGGGAGGGGTCGGGGATATCACTGCTGGGTTGTGCCGATATCTTGAGCCCTGTCACAGCCCAGGCCGGCCTTACACGGCCTTCCTGGAATCACGCCAGCTTCAGAGCTGATGTGCATCTGAAGAGGCCCATTGCAGCCTGAGCCGCTTACACTGGGGGGAAGGGGATGTTTTACTTGGCTGCTTATCTGGAACTGGGAACTTCTGGGTCTAAAAGGTGACCACGACTTCTGCTCTTCCCTAACAGCTGGGGGGGCAGGTGCAAGTGAGAGTGGTGGCATGCCTGGTCCTGAAGGCAGCTCTTGCAGCAGTAGTAGGGATGGGCAGTCATGTTGCACCCAGCAACAACCCAGTCAGGCAAATGGCTACACCTCCTCTTCATGTGCTCAATTTGGTAAAGAAGAAATGGAGGAAGAGGAAGTGGCGAGGAGAGTGCCTAGAACTGGGCTAGAGCGACCTCTCCTCTGTGGTGTTGCTGGCAGCGGTGGCAGAAGTGAGAGAGCAAGTGGGGGAGTGAACAGGCATGCAAGTGTGGTTTGTGGGGGCGGGGCACCTCAACAACTGCCAGTTCCCCAAATTTGCCACTGGAGGCAGTGTTTCACATGGCACGGTGGGGCTGGCCCTGGGGAAGCTTTCAGGCAGCTATGAATGCTATTGTTGCAGGAGGAAAGATCACAGGAAGGGATGTATTGGAACGGAAAGATAGAAACACAGGGTATGCAGCTAACCTTGCAAGGAAAGACCTAGGGATTTGTGCTATGTGCAGAAGGAAATGAGAAGCCCATGTAGAGATTTGAAGAGGGGGCATCACATGGCCTGAATGATGGGGGTGGGTGGGTTTGAATGATTTGTTTTGGAAGAAGAGCTCTGAATACAAACGGAAGGTCTGAGACGAGGCAAGGGAAGGCCTGAGAGCAGATGGCTGCAGTAATCAAGATGGGAGGTGACAAAAACATGAATCAGCACTTTGTCATGCCATTTTCATGTCCCTTGATGTCCTAAGGCTAGAATACGGCAAAGCCCTTTTCATCATCGCCAATTTCCTTTGCAGTTCACCAGTCATGGCTGGGAAAGTGCCTGCCTGCTGCATACTGAAAGTAAACAACTAAGCACCACGAGTTAACAAGGGTCAAGTTATGTGGAAAGTTCAGCGGAGATATTGCAGCAGTGACTCAGGAGAACAGCATATTAGTCGATGAGGCTGATGCCATATGGAAGGACTGATCCTTTTTCTATTGGGTATCAGCGAAAAGGTCAAGACGTAATGAAGTACGGGCAGGCACCGGGTCCAGGCTGCCATGTGCTGCGACAAACTTTTGAGCTTCTAACCCACCAGCAGTTACAAGATGCTAGACATAATTAGTTCAGCATCCTGTGGGTACCCTAGACTTAGATTAATAGGCTAAATGGTATTATGTGCCAAAAGAAGAGAGAGAGAGAGAGAGAGAGAGAGAGAGAGAGAGAGAGAGAGAGAGAGAGAGAGAGAGAGAGGCAACCTATGGAAATGAGAAAAAATCCAGCTCACAGAGCCAGAGATTTGAAAGGGTTCAGAGGACATGGAGTACAAACCCTCGCGCCCAGGCAGCACTGCACATTAGCCTCTCACAGCAGTCCACAAACGGCGCATGATCCACAGGCAGCCATGGCATAAGGGAGGTGGGGAGGGGATGTAACCTTTTGCCCCTTGCCACAGCTCTAGTTCAAATTTCTCCCCAGAAGCGTACAATTATTTACAAAATCTCACCTTCCGTCAGGTAGACTTTGCAAATGTTCACCTGCTTACATCAGTCTGAATGTTTATGGAGTAAATTGGACTCGGATAAACACAGGCTGCTTCTCTCAAAGAGCAATGTTTGAGAGGGGTGTCCATGTGTGTGCAGAAGTAACACTAGAGAAAGAGGGTAACCCTGGCAAAGAACACTTTGATGAGGTCTTCAGGGCTTCATGTTCTGGCATTACAACATACGGAGCAGTGTCTTAATATTACCTTTAACTTTAAGGATCTACATAGATAGTTTGAGACCAAGATAACTTAAGGGCCAGCTTGTGTCCCATGAATATGCCTGCACACCCAGATAATCAGTGAAGACCCTGCTTCATGCCCCACCACCATCAAAGACATGCTTGATAAGAACATCAGACAGGGCCTTTTCCATAGCAGCACCTAGTCTTTGGAAGACCCTCCCCAGGGATGCCCATTTGCTCCCCCTGCATGCTTTCCAGTGTTCAGTTATCAGTTTATTTTTTCAGTCTTTTGATTAGAGCAGGGATTCTCAACCAGTGGTACTTTGGCCGACTGCTAGTGGTACTTGGACCACTGGAACCCCGCTCCGACGCGGCACATTTTCGCTCCCGAGCAGTGGCGATTCTGGGGGGGGGCACCGATGTGCTGACCCCACATGATGCCACAAGTGACGTTAGTTTCGCGCACGCGTGGCGCGGCTCCAATCACCCCCCTGTCGTTTTGCTTACCTTTTTGGAGCCAAATGACTCGAGGGCGGGCGGGAGGGCCCAACTCCAAAATGAAGCAGTCGAAGACGATGACGGGAGCAGTGGTGGAGGAGACGCATCCCGGAGGCAAGTACGCCCCCTGCCACCACATGCGCCCGCCGCCTTGGGGCCCACGCCCCCTGCTCCTACCCCGACGACGCTTCTGTTCCCGAGAGGCTCCTACCTTTGGCGATGGAGCTCTCAGGAACGCTGAGAAGGGCCCTCCCACCCACCTAGAGCCCCTCCTACCTGCCTTTTCTGGCCTCCGAAAACACGAAAACCTGGAAGTAACTGGTGATGATGTCATCGCAAGTCACATCCAGTGGTATTCAGCAGGAAAGTGGTGCCGGAAGTGGTACTCAGCCGGGAAAGGGGTTGAGAACCCCTGGATTAGAGCAGTTCCCCCTCCCCCAATTTGTTGGTTCGTTTTTATGTTTCTGTTGCTTGAGATTTTTAGCTGCTCAGATTTTAAGTTGATTTGGCTATTTTAATATATGATTTGATTTGAGTGATAATCTAACGGTGATATTTTAAGATTTTGTTCTATGCAACTTTGAAGGCCTTCTGGTAGAAAAGTGGCCTATAAATAGATACATATTTTTGATAATGGGTTGCATAGAGGTGATTTACAGGGTATTTTCCTGCCAAAGTGGGTTGCAGGGAAGTTCAAACCAATGCTAATTTAACAGTGAGGAAAATATAATGGCGTATAAATACATAAACATCTCAGTAGTTAGCCAAATCTAACTTTCAGTAGCAACATAAAAGTTGTGACGGGGTTGGGCTGATTTCCATCTTGGAAGCCATTTGTATGTTCCGCATTCCATCTATGCACCAAGAAATGCATTAGCAACCTTTGGTATAGCTGGAAGAACACAACTTCATTAAGATTATCTATATGCAATAGGGTATACGATCGATGGTAATTAACAACCGTGACCAAAAAAAAGGAGGTATTAAGAAATCTTAAAAGGTAAGGATGAGAGAGGACTCCTCAGATTATAGGATTTTCTTGTGCACACAATTCCCACTAGAAGCCTCTCTGACCTCGTTGTGACCTCTCTGAATGACAGAACACCAGGGGTATAAGGAGGGCTGGATTGTGGAAATGGTGAATTTGCATGACTCATACATGGATTCAAAATAGAACTGTATATGTCATGGAATTTTTAAAACTAGAATTATCTATTACGTATGCCTAAAATCATCCACACAATGGCCAATATTCCACAAAGCTGATTCCTTCTGTACAAAACATTCTACAACAAGCCATCAAACCCCTCGTCCTCCCTGGGAGCTTTTTGATTCGCCATGTTTGGAAACAGAATAATGGATGGACTCAGATTTTTGATTTGATCCACCAAAACTGTTCTAATGTTCATAACTGCATTTGGGATTTTCATCTATTTTGGTCATACTTTGAAGACTAGGGCAGCAGCCACGATGAGATCAGTTGCTGTAAGAGTTGCCCAGTGTTGTGTCAAGTTGCTTGTTCCAGTCTTTCGTGATCTGATTTTATAAATGTTTCACCAGAAATATTGTGTAGTGTCAGCACAGAAACTGAAAATAAAATAATGCAGCACATAATGGACCAGCAAAAATCTCCAAGAAAGTTGAGGTTTGAAGAAAATGTTGCAGAGAACAGGAGAAAGTGTGAAGGAGGATTTGAGTTGTATTATTGAGACACATCAATTTCACTCTGGAGTGCAGGAGATGTGGTCCCGAGGTTGAACTGCCTGAAGACTACCCGGAGCTAAGTAGGAACAGCCTGTTTCCATGTTGGAAAGGAGAACAGAAAGTCACTGATAAACTGTCATGACCCTCGGTGGCAGAGAGGAGTCGCTGTTGCGTGCCGTGGTGAGAGAATGGACTGGAATGCTGAGAATGTCAGTGACAGAGCGATGACAACTGGAAAAAGGTTTCCCTGTTCAGCATGATCTGTGGCGTCCTGCGGAGAGCTCGAGGCTTGTGTTCAGCAGCTAGTGAAGATGACTACACCGTGGAAGAAACCAGCTGGAATTTATAGGGTTCTATACAGAACAGTATTGTAAAGATCCTTATCGGATCTAGATAAGCCTGCCTATGTAAACCGCCTTGAATAATATCTGAAGAGCAATTTGAGGATAAGAAAGGCTATATATAAATACAGAAATAAATAAACAAATAATAAAGTTGCTGGGGGCTGAAACTGCGTCTCCCATCTTATTTTGTCAGGGTTCCCCTAGCAGTGGTGCCAGCGGGTGGCTGTCATTCTTGACACACACTTTCCTTTAGAACAGGGGTGGGGAACCGATTTGCGGTGGGGGGCCATTTTCCGAAATTTCCCCCCTACCGCAAATTTGACACCCCCCGCAAATTTACCTCCCTCCCTCCCACCCACCAACCGCTCGCTCTCCCACCCTCCCACCGACCGACCGACCACTCTCCTTACCTTGGCTCCAGGCCGCCGCCGTGTCGCCACCGCCTTGCCATGCCTCCTCCTTTTGCGGTGCTCTGCGCAGGTCCAGGAAGGCTGCTTTTAAAAGAAGTAGGCGCACGGCGGTGGTGGAGCCTCCGGTCTGGTCCCGCGCGGGCCGGACTGAATCGTCCCATGGGCCAGATCCGGCCCGCGGGCCGGAGGTTCCCTACGCCTGCTTTAGAACGTCATGACATTATGTTGCATTCTTCAAAGGGGAATTGTTGGGGGAAATGGCAGCAGCCAGGTGGCAGGAGGAGCTGCCACTGATAAGGCACTTCCCCCCCCCCCAGTTGCCCAAATGCCCCTCTTGCTCCACTGCCCGTTTGGGTGGCAAAATTGAGAGGCCACTTTGGCTTAAATAAACTCAGAGGCATAAATTGTACCTCAGGAAGTTCCAAAGGCACTAAAGGGATAAAATGCAAAAGGTATTGAATTTCAGGGACATTGGCATAGGGCACATGAGGTAGATTCTCAGGGCAGGACCACTCAGAGGAATTTTATCAGGGGGTACAAAGTTTCTTTTGGGGCCCTTCCCTTCATGTAAATTTGGTTCCTGGGCCCCCCTTTTTTGCTCCTGGGCCCCCTTTTTAACCCATTTTTGGCCCTGGGCCCAGGTACAATTTACCCCCTTAACCCCCCTCTCAGAGACCCTGTCTCTGGGATACTCCAGGCCCCTCCCTAAATAATCAGTTTTCATTTTTTTAAAAAATGAATAGTTCAGTCCTATGTATGTCTACTCAGGATTAAGCTCCACACAGTCTAATTCTAGTTACTCCCAAGTAAGTGTGTATAGGATTGCAGCCTAAGCTTCTGATGCTTTAACTTTAGGAGATATAAATATACAAATATAATTGTATTTATTTAGTACATTTATTTGCTATTCCTCCAAGGCGGTCCGACTTGAGTCCGACTTGAACTCGGAGACTCGAGTCCAACTCGGACTCGGAGCCTCGAGTCCAACTCGAGGCGGGGAAACTGAAGGAGGGGGCGGGGAATTGAAGGAGGGGCAGGGGCACACACACACTCACCGTTCGTTTGTCTTCCGCAACTTGTTTTTGCTAGTCTTCTGCTCTGCGGCTGCGCGCGTGACTGTGAAGTGATGGACTCCTTTTCCCTGCGCACTGTCACTTCACAGTCACGTCACTTCCGATGCGCCTGCCACGCTGCCGGCTGCAGTGTGGCCGGTGCTTTGAACTGAACAGGATGAATGGAGCCTGGAGGTAAGCTGGCCGGGTCCACGCTGGGGAGGGGTGCCCGATGCAGGGTCCCGCCGGGTCGCCCCCCCGGAGCGTGGCGCCCACCCACGGAGCGCGGCGCCCTCACCACCGGAGCGTGCCGCGGCCTATTGGCCACGCCGATGTTTACTTCTAGGGGCGCCATTTCCCCCCCCCTGAACCGGGCACCAACTGGCCATGTTACACCTCTGCCAAGACCTCCTGGTACCTGAGGGCGGCAGTGTGCCAAATGCTGCCTCCCTTACTTGGTTACAGGCCAGCCTCTATTGCTTCCACTCTCTTAACGGAAATGTGGAGAGTGGGGGGGGGCTATGCAACCCACCACTGTTTCACCAGGGAGTGGGGAGGAGGAGCAATGGAAGCCAGTAGATGGACAGAGTGGGCCCACTTGACACTCTGCTGCCCGAGGGAACTGCCCCAGTCAGCCTCATGGATGGACCAGTCCTGCTCCTCCGTCTCCCTTTAGCTTCATAGGGCTAAGTCATAGTTCTTCTTGGCCCAAGGTTACCCAGTAAACTTCATGGCTGGACAGGGGCTTGAACCCAGGCCTTGCTGGCCCAACTCTAACACACTGACCATTTCACTGCATTGTAGTGTACGGCATGGCATCCTAATCATCTAGGTAGCATCACTCTCATTGGAGTCAGCTGACTCCATCAGCCAATCCAGTGCCAGCAGGCCCTATCAAGGCAGGCTTTGAAGCTGGAGCCTTCAGTCTGAACACCTTTTCTTCCTATAAGACGAGCTTGCAGGTTACAGCCTGTTTTCTTACCCCACACTGCTGCCTTTGGAACCTCTTAACCTCAAGCTTGCCTGAGATTGGGCTGTCTGCTCCTGTCCCTCTGACCATTGGTTGCTTTTATGGAACTTGATGTCTTCGCTTGACTGTGCTATGTGCCTCTGGCCCACTGGGCTGAAAGCTGGCTCCCCACAGATAGAGAAACCTCACCACAATTGGGGTCCAACATCTGACAATGATAAAGTTTTGCAAACCCTAAAAAATACTACTTTGAAGGAATGGCCAGATAGTTCCAGAAGGCGTCGATGATAATGATGGATGCTAGAGATGAACTCAGCTCTAGAGATGAACTTGTTTTTTTTCAAAATGGTAGAATCATAGAGTACTGTACCACAAGACATAAGGAAAGGAATACTGAATACTATGTGTGAGTCATTCGGGAATTGAACTATGTGAAAGAAGGACTTGAGAAGCTGTTGATTCTGTTGAAGCTGTTGAAGCCCTGAGGCATCTGGTGGGGCCACTGTGTGATACAGGAAGCTGGACTAGATGGGCCTTTGGCCTGATCCAGCAGGGCTCTTCTTATGTTCTTATGTTCTTATGACTGGCCTGGCATGTGTGTTCAAATTGAAGACTTGGTACAGTCATGCGCCAGATGTCAAGCCTTCCAAAATAACACCAACAATAACCAATTGCCATCTGTTGGAGTGTGGTGTGGAAATCTGCAAAAGCGACTGAGAAACACATGACTCCTGGATCATATTTGGTTCAGACTAATGGTGCAGATGTCTATGGATCTGCAGTGCACTCAACGTCTTGAGCCAATGATGAATGAAGCAACTGAGAATACAGATGTACGGTACATGCAGACAAGCAAGAGAGGCTCAAGGCAGAACAGATGAGAAGAAAGTGCTGGTGAGATGTCTGGTTGCTTTCACACTAGAGTTTTCCTCAATTAGCTGGAAGCAGAATTAAAATGGAATTAAAATGGAAGTGCCACTCAGCTCGCCCTATAAAGCTATACTGTATTAGTGCTTGCTAGCTGCGGCTTTCTCAGCGTTGTGTTTTGATCAGCTGTTAATGATTGCCTTCGGTTAGACAGGAGAGGGGTTTACATCCGGGTATGACTCCCTGGTCTTTATAGTTGTCTCAAATGGCATTATGGGGGATTTCTGATGATGCCACGAGTGTACGTGTGCGAAATGTCAAGATATGTTTTAACTTCTGTAAAGTTTATTTATTGAAATAAATTTTTTAATATGACGGAGTTTCCCGGCGGCAACATGCGAATTTTTAATTCGATAATCTGGTCACGTTGTGACAGTCTACAAAAATATCTATACTGTATTATCCAGTATTGCCTGTCCATGTTGTTAAGGTCCTCAAATAATGCTTATTCACAAGGCCTATTCATCAAAGACTTCTGGCAACAGTTTCCTGTCTGTAGGCTCAGCCTGTTTTATTGCATCCTGACGTGAACAGGTGGGGAATTAGTGATGAAAAGCCTCCCTGGACAGATCCAGTCTATCCCTGAATATCAGATGCTAGAGTGAAACAAGACATTTTATTATTTTTATTTTCATCCATCCTTGTGAGTTTCCAGGTATCTGGCAGGTCACTATTGCAAACAGGACAGGATAGCATAGTCCAGCATGGCAATGCTTATGTCTTTATACCCCAGCTCCCCTGAGTCTGTCAATGGCTTGGGCTTGGTGGAACTGTTCCAGATGCCCAGAGGCTGCCTTGCCAAGTTCTTTACGCCTGGTCCTGCCCAATCAATGTCGCCAGAAGCAACCAGCCCCAAGAAAAAGGATGGGCAGATGCAGGTGTGAAGGGTTTCCTAGCCTGCCCCTGAGCCACCCAATGTGCCCTTCCTTCCCAGCAATACAGCCCTAGATTGCCAGGATAATAAACTGAAGGTGACAGAAGGCAAGGCATGAATCATCGCTTCAGACTGTTCTGCATGCTGCTTCTGTAATTTCCTTGTGATTTATTGAGAAGACAATGAAGCTAAAAGTTGCCTCATTTTTACCACAACGCTTTTCATTTTGAAAAGCCCTGTCAGTCAACAGACCCTCCTCTATTTATGATTCGATCCTCCAGATGCCTTACCTTTATTGTCAGGCTCCCATTGAAAACCTCTCTCGTGTTGAATATAGACTCGCTCTTACTAATAAATACAGTTGCCTTGAAAGTGAAGGGTTGTTTCCAAATTAACCTTGACTCTAGTGTGGAGGAATCTTCTTTTTTTCTTCTTCTAATGAAAAGACGAGCTGTTTACAAGCAGGGAACCACTTATTCCACCATTCCTGCATACATTCTCCTGAATAAGCCTGGGACGGACTAAAACTCCTTTTTATATAAGGCAAGATCTTGTTAACTTCTACTCATGTTTCAGAAATTATCTGAAACAGCAACAACACAACACACTGCGAGGGGGAGGGCAAAATTGCAGCAAAAGCCCCAGTTTGGTACTATGCATCAACACTGGAAAAAGAAAATCAAACAGCACATTAATAAACTAAATATTACCTCCCACTGATCTTTGGCTACTAGGCAGAAACGCTGCTTTCTTGATAGCCTCCTAAGAGGGTCTTCAATAAAGAAAAACTTGGAGTTTGACGTGTTTCTCTTGCTGGCTGCCAGGAAAGTCTAAATTGAGTCCCTAGTTGTTTTTCAGATTAATCCATTGGAGAGGCCAGAAATCTGGCAAGAGTATTTTAGAACTTTTTGAAAATTCATTTAGGCTCATGTTTGTGTGTGTTTGGGGGGAGAGAGAGAGAGAGAGAGAGAGAGAGAGAGAGAGAGAGAGAGAGAGAGAGAGAGTATGCCTAATTATAAGCTGTTCCTCTTCATTCTCAAATAAGAGGAATTTTAGCATGGTTAGGGGTGTAATTTTTTTTCTTTTTGCAAAACTTAGAGGAGCCAGCTGGGAAGGAGAGAGGGAGAAATTAATGCACCAATAACGGGGGAATCTTGTAGTGGCTGGTGTGTTCTGGAGTCTTCCCCTTTTCTTCCTTGCCATGCTTAATTGAGAGATTTCAGGGTTGGCGCCTACTTGGAAATCATAACCTCTGCCTTCAGAGTGAATGGCTGCTTCCAGTGAATGGTGATGGGGAATTAAGAGGGAGGTTGGCAAGGAGCATATATTTGGGGGAAGAGAAGGAGGATAAAACTACTTCCCGCATTCCAGGTAGCAGGACAGTTTTTAGAGTGATAGCTGGGCATCTAGATTTTTGCACCTCTGAGCATGACTGGCTGTAGGCTTGTTAACGCTCCAGTCTTCTTCTCTATGGTGCCAGGGTCCAAGGACTTGGGTAGAAGGACTCAGGTGCTTTACTCTCCATGCTACCTGAGCAGCTGGCTGGAGGGAGGCTCTGCAAGCTGGCTGGCTGGTTGGCTGCTGTGCTGCAGCAGCATCACTACTGGAGATGGGCAGAGCTAGCAACAAAACAGGGGTCAGGTGACACAAGGGACCAATAGGGTTCCACTTGGTCCTATAAAACCATTCATCCTGGCGTGGGTTCTCTGCCTGTGCTACTTGTTGCTCAAGCACCAACATGGTTCCCTGCATGACCCAGAACACGGGCTCTGATGACACCTTGTCCTATAGTATTAAATGGGTCCAACTGAGACTTGTAGATTGTTTGCAAGTTGTCCTTTCTGACCTGACCTCATGCTCCAGTCCTTCTAAGGCTTACTCACTCTCAGTCAGTGGCAGCCGTGGTTTAGCTGCCACCATCAAGTGGACTCAACCCGGATTGAATTTTGGTACATTGTCACACATCTGGGTTTTCAAGGGAAATATTATAATGAAATATTTTTAAGAATCCATCTGCTGTTTGGATTCAAATAAGTGAAAGCGAAAAAAGGAAGCCAAAGGATGCAAAAGTCTCTTGACCTTTGCTTTTGTTTTTCCTTGTTATGGGGCAAGGGACAACATTTCAACAACAATTTGCTTTCTGTTCAGAAAAGTTTTAAAAACTCACACTAAACTGATTTACTCCCTGGCTCTGTTATCTTGTGTATAAAGAGGAGGGTTGGGTGGGGGAAACGACATTCTTCTGTTAGAGAATTATTAAGCAATCACTGGAATTGCTCACCAGAAATGTTTTGTGGTGTTCAGTCTCTGACAGATTCGATAGGATTTTGCATTCTTCTTATTATTTGGAGTAGTAAAAACAACCAGACCCAGTAATCCAGATTGATGGCGGAGAGCTGCCCATCTTTAGTTTATAGTGGTTTAAGAAAAACAAACTCATTGCCCAGGATGCATTGCATCGCTAAGGAGAAGGAATAAGCAGAGTGAGCAGAAATTTTGTTGACTCACCTGCCAAGTGTAGCCATAGAGACCTTCAGTAGGGATTGTTCCCCTGTGTGTGTCACTTACATGGAGTTCTTCTTGCTTGAATTACCTTCCCCTTTCCACAGTGTCTTACCAGCTAGTGAAATCAGTGCACTGCAATTAGGATTGCCATGTTGCATTCTGGAAAATTGCACTAGTTAGTTTTGATGGGGTGAAGATGCAGCTTTGATGGGGTGATGATGATACAGGTTTCTCCACCTGTTTTCCCCAAAGTACTGTTTTAATGGTTTTTAAAATTGTGTAGGGACTGAATGCCTCCCCGGCATTAACTCAAGAGTGTAGCACACCTGGGTTGACCCGGCCTTCGAACTATGCGATGTTACAATTTAACAAGCCGGTTCAAGCTCCATTCCAAATTATCTGAGGAAGGTCTGACTATCAGTTGTTGTGCTATTACCACAGTGGCTCTACTCACAGTTGAATATTCCATGGATGGGAGATGTAGATAAGATATTGGTAATGCAATGTATGACCTCATAATATTTAGCACAGGGCTCATCCATGATGCAAATGATGCAGCTCGTGTCAAGTGGTGGGTGGTGGAAGGAACAGCAGGCTCAGGATGCGTCTTCACCCCATGAATGCAGCCACCTCCCTCCAGCCCAGCATGGACTGATCCAATTCCCTACCACTTCCCTATCCACTTCCCTACACTCCTTTCTCACGTGGTGGGACCGTGTGAAGAAAAACGGTGAGTGGGTAGGGAATTGGATCGCTGTTGCCTGTGTCCAAAAACACCCACATGGGCAGCAGTGCTTTGCTTTTGTACTCCCTCAAACGCTCTCCTTCCTAGTGGTCCCTTTAAATAAAACAGAAAGCATGGGACACACTGGGAGTTCCCAGCATGGAACTCCCAGCACTTCCTGTTTTGTTGAAAAGGATCGTGTGCAAAGGAGTGAGGTAAGTGGCTGTGTTTTTCTTTATTTCTGGTTCTTTTGGGGTGGGTGGGTGGAGCACATGGTGGTGGGTCAAGAGAGGCATCAGGTGGCAGATCCAGTTGGACCATCTCTTGATGTAGCACATTGGGGTGTTTGCATAAATTTCCTCAGAAGAACATAAGCAGAGCCCTGCTAGAAAAGACCAAAGGCCCATCTCATTTAGCATCCTGTTTCCTACAGTGGCCTCTAGGAAGACAACAAGCATATCCCACTCCCCTGAAACTGGTATTCAGAGAATGGAGGTATTCTCCATTCAGGTATTCAGAAACCTGGAGGTAGTGCATAGCCATCACGACTAGTCGCCATTGATAGACCTGTCTTCCATGAATTTGTCCAATCCGCTTTTAATCCGCCATCACATCTTGTGGCAAAGAATTCCACAGACTAATTTTGTACTGTGTGAAGAAGCACCTCATTTATCTGTCTTGAATCTCCTGTCAGTCAGTTTCGCTGGATGACCCTGGGATCTAGTGTTATGGGAGAGGAAGAAAATCTCCTCTCTATCCACTTTCTCCACATCATGCATAATTTTTAAGCTTCAATCATGTCCCTACCTCTTAGTCCCTTTTTCCTAAACTGAAAAGCCCCAACTGTTGTAGCCTTTCCTCATAGGGACGGCCCTGAAGCCCACGATCACTTGAATTGCCCTCATTGGCACCTCGGTAACTCTGTGTCACTGTTGTCAGTATCATAATCAGTATCATATTGCAAAGGTGGCCTAAGGTGGCCTAAGGCAACCCTGTGAGTTCATGGCAGAGGTGAACTTTGAACCATGGACTTTCTGGGTCACAGTTCAAGCGTCTGAGAGTGAAAGTAGGTGCTAACTGCATGGCGGCTGCTGGAAACAGCAACTGTACACTTAGCATGCCCCTCCCTCTCTGTAACACCCAACAGAACTTGCCTTGCACTGTGGTGTTCATACCGTACCTTCTACATTGCCCCATCCCTGCTCCACATCATTGTCTGCTATTGGCAGGGGAGCATGGGAAAATGTAGAATGGCATGACATCATAGCACAAGGAGGGAGCTGAACACAGCCAGCTGCCCTTTTCAGCAGCAACCCGATCTTATGTTTAGTATAACCTCTACATTAGCCCTTGTTGGCCATGACTCCAGTTCTCAACCAGATATTTGAGAAATAAGCAAGGAAGCTTTACCGTTGATGATGCAGGTGAATTACTGCAATTCCATAAGTGTCAGAACTTTCTTTTGGCCTATATTTTGGACAGCTTTTAGTACAGACACTTGACTTTCGAGCTAGTTTGCACCATTACTTGTTTTAATTATTACTTTTAGCAATGGTGAATATACTGCTAGAATCTGTGGCGTCCTTTTGATGCTCAGTCCCCTTGGAGGAGAAGTTTACTTTGTTGGAATGAGATACTGGCAAAAAAAAAAAAAAGAGCTATTAATAAATGTAACTTCTTATGCGTGGCAAAGTATTTTGTATGTGCACAGCATGGGGAATTCTTCAAATGGCTCTCTTTTTATGAATAATTGTAAATTTAATGTTAGCATCAATAACTCCTTAAAACGGCTTCTATTTCTGAGTTACACACTTCTGAGTGCTGCAACTTAGCTTTGATGGAACCTGGGGCATAATTTTTATTTTCCAACAGATGAATACAAAGGGAAATAAGGAGCCCCAAATTTCTGAAATTACCTGCTCTTCTCTTTTTAGCAGCAGGCAAAATAAGAGTAAGCATTCCCATTTGGACTACAAGACCATAGAACATGAGCAGAATGACTTACTGCCCAATCCTATCCCCCTCCTCCACTGGCATAACTAGCTATGTGCCGGTGGTGGCTTCTTTACAGTAGTCGTAAAGCAGTCTCTGCTGACACGAGCAATGGGCCCTCTGGCGGGGAGGCTGAAACGGCCTCCCATGTGCCAGCAGGCCCACGGAGACCCTCCGGAGCAGGTAAGCCCACACAGGGGGTCAGAGGGAGGCGGGAAGGGGGTGGAACAGGGGAGGGGGAGGGCGGAGTGGGACAGTCCGCCCACCTGTCTGCCCACCCCAGAAAGTCCGGGGCAGGAGGGCAGATCAGGCACAGGAGGGGAGCATGATCGGCGGTGGCACACACCAAATTCCAACCCCTTTCCCAGTCCTGATCCGCCTTCCCAGGTCAACGCGGACTTGCCCCAGTGATTGAGCTGGCACAGGTCTGAGTTGACACCATAGCAGCTGCTGGGGCTTACCCCAGGGTAAGGGGTATGTCCCCTTACTCCGAGGAGCCAAAAATCTCCAGCAGCCAAAAATCCCTCACACAGCTGGTTACAGAACCAGCTGCTATTCCTCTTTTGAAGCAAGTTTCTTCCTCTGCTTGAAGTAGTGAATTTGGGCAATTCACTACTAGGCTGAAACAATCTAATGTAATTTATATGGCACATCACTGAACTGTTGCTATGCAGTAATTCTTTGGTATTCCATAGGTAACAAGAGGTGATATACATTTGTACAGTAGCTCTATGTGCTAATTTCTTTATCCAACCTCTAAGCACAGAGTCACAGCAAGGTAATGGGCATAGCACATAACAAATCCAGCCCTGAAATGTTGGAAGAACACAGGCTCTTTGAAAGTGTTTTCTCCCCTCACCGCCACCATCCTCTCCCTTATGCATCCCTTGAGTGTATTAAGGGTGTCTGAAGTTTTAGAGGACCCCAGGGAAAAATTTAATGAGTCTCTCACACACACACTCACACACACACACACACACACACACACACACACACACACACACACACACACACACACACACACAACGTTGCAAATTTGAGAGCCTTGAGATGGAATTGACATCTTTTTAAAACCAAGCCTGAGAGCATTTGCCAATGGAAACTGAATGATGTGCATCAAGTTCTGTGTGGAGACAACATTGTTGGGTAGCACAAGAGGTTTCAAAAGTCATGGGGCTGCTACAAAAGAAAAAGAATCTCCCATTTCTTTCCGTCCATCCTCGTATATTCTAAGGGCATCGCTTTGCATTTCACAGGCCTGTCAGTGGCAGCCAGTGACATGGCTGGATCAAGAAAACATGCATGGGAATGGGCAGGCCAATCATTTTGGGAAGCTCCACCCCCACTGATGAAGCAAGCATGGAAGCCACATATCCACCTTACCCAGCAGGGCCAGCCCAAGACCTCCTGACACCTGAGGCAGCATGTCAAATTCTGCCCCCCCTTACCTGATGATGCGCCAACCTGTGCTCCTCCCACTCTCCAATGTTGTAGCTCAGCACTCTCCTCCCCTCCACATTTCTTCTTCCTCTCACAGAGCAATCCTATCCAACTTACACCACCGGTGTAACCAGCAGGGGAGGGCAGGGCGGGAGGCTTTGGAGGGGAGGGGAGATTTGAATCCCTTGTGAAGCCCTTAGGAAAGAAGGGCTTCCAGGCTGCTTGTGCACAAGGCTCGGGAGCCTCGGCAGAAAAAATGGCGGTGGCAGCGAACAGCAATCTGGGATGGCTACCATACCTCCCGGGATGTTGGGACTTGACCCGAAATATCGGAGGGTCCCGGCCATTCCGGGATGTATGGTAAGTCTAGGCTTGCACCACTCCTCCGGCACTGCAGAAGACAGCAGCGCTGCGGTGGAGAGGTAGGTCCCCGCCCGGCAGAGGGGCGAGGGATGGCGGAATGGGGTATTCCGGAGGGGTGGGATTGGGGAATTGATCCTGGGAAAGGGGAGGGATCAGCAGAGGCCTTCTCCGCCATATCCTAACCCCCTTCCCAGGCCTGTTGGGCCAGGGCCTTATACGGGCACACCTTATGCTGGTGTGCATTCAAGTAGGCCCATTGGGATGGCTGACACATTACTCGAGGTAAAGGGTCAAATGCCCCCTTATCCCGAGGATGCCGCCAGCCGCGCTGGGGCAGGCCCAATTCTGCATAGGCTACAGCGGCCAGTTTAAGTGTGCCGCCGCATCCTGCTAGACAGGATTGAGCTGTGAATGTTGCAAATGGCAACTCCTAGATGACATACAGGAACTTTACATCGGGGAGGAGATGGCTGCTTCTAGAAGTCCTACACTCTTTGGTTTAAATCTCACCCTAATCAAAGTAAATCTCCTTGAGGAGGGCTGTGAAATCAGCCCACCAAATGTTTTTGACTGTTGCTGCAATTGCTGCCAACCTCCCAGAAAAGAAATGCCGTGCTTTTGGGTAAGCCTTTAATTGATTGCCCTCTGAATACTATTTCTGTACTCCGGAGTCTGCACTAAAATCCCCTGTGGAATATCCTTGTTCATTTTCAATTAATTATGTGCAATGTAAATTAGTGCACAATCGCATTTTTTTTTTAGGTTAAGAGGAAAACATCTGTGTGTGCCTGTGCGTGTGTGTTAAAAAATAAACAGAGGGTAAACTAGATATTTTCCAGTACAAAGCCCTAAACTCTCCTTGATGTTGGCTTGGCTGTGGTAAAGAATGAAACCACTGACTTCATGATGCTAAGCACTCCGCTGGGAAACACAAACAGAGTTCATAAACTGAAGCATTCATTTCATGAGGTTTTATTAAAAGATTTCACCTCTAAATTGAGCTGTCGTACACTGTTAGGAAACTTTTTTTTTAACTGCAGTTTATTTTAACTATGTATACATTAGAGAGAGAGAGAGAGAGAGAGAGAGAGAGAGAGAGAGAGCGCCCCAATGACATGAAAGGAAAGGAATTTCTGCAGCTTTCTACAGAACGGGCATGACCTCTCTTGTGCACGGTCAGCAATCTAGAGAGCATTTAATCAAATGGGTTGGAGACTAAAATGATGCCATATATAGTTTGCCCCTCCCCACCCCACTGCCCACAGTTTCCCTCCAAAATCTTAGCAATGACCCTAACCTTGTTAACATGTAGCTACGTTCCGGGTATCTCCACAGTGGGCTCTTTGGAGTTTTCTCGACGAAAAACTACAGCCTAAGATTAAAAGATATCCTCTAGATGAGAAGGATGTTCAGTAATTTATAAATCATTCATTGGTGACACTGCTTTCTGCAGCTTTTCAAGAAATTGGATTAACAGCGTTTGCAGTTCCTTCAAATGTAGCATTTCTACAGACAGTGTCATAGGTCATTACCAGCTTTTCCCTTATGTAAGCAATTCCAACTTTCCATTAAAAATACTAATTTCCACCCCACTACAGTATCTTTTGAAGAAGCAAGTATATTAAAAAAGAAAAAAAAATCACAACTTGCTTTGAAATATTAAAGGAATACATTTAAGTGAAGGGCTTTTGGGTAGGCTCCCCCCCCCCGATTCCTGATGACAGAAAGATTTTACCCTACAAAGTCAATAGTAAATTTTATTAAAGTCATTATTTTCCTGTTCCAGGCCTTGTGCTTTAAACAAACTACAGCTGACAATGCTGTCTTACATGCCATCGTGCTGTAAAACGGCCTCTCTTTATTACCGCAAGGAGTGTCAAGACAACTCATTGGGAAACTCTGGAAGGCCTTTTTGCACTGGGCAGGGCTCACTGGCACAGCTGGCTTTTGGCAAATGCCTTTGGTCACTGAAACTGTTGTGTCTTCCTTCTGAAGCACAACTGCACCCAACACAAATGCCTCATCCTCACCGTGAAAGCTCTTGCTCCATCCTATTTTTCTGCCCATATTTCACATGTCTCTGCATCATTCTACCAGCTGTATCACACTCTCAAATACCTGAAAATCTTTTGCTCTCTCCCTTTCTAAAATGTATACAGTATTTTATTTGTACAAATTAAATAGGGTGGAAACAATGATAATAAGATAAATAAGCAAGAACCACATGAGCATAGATAAAACAATTAGACAAAGCACAATGGTGGTGTCATAATAAACGTTGTGTCAATAACAGAATTTCCAAGCATATAGGTTCACTTCGCTATCTTTGGCTTCCAAAAAATCGCACACACTTTTGCACTGTAACTTAACCCAATTAATGACTTTGCCAGTGCTTCATCCTTTCTGCACCACCCGTCCACGGTTTGTGTTTCTACCATATTTGGCTATAAGAATCCACATGCCCTATGAGAAACTGATTAACAAAACTTTATCTACTCGTTTTACCATTTTACCAAACATATTCAATAGCAAAAGCTATCCCAAAGTGATGGGCATTGGGAAATTGGAGCCAGGATGGTGTAGTGGTTTGGGAGTCGGACTCAGACCTGGAAGATCCAGGTTCAAATCCCCGCTCAGCCACAAAGCTTCCTGGGTGACCTTGGGCCAGTCACTACCTCTCAGCCCCACCTACCTCACAGGGTTGTTGTGAGGACAAAAAAGGAGGGGAGGAAATATGTACCCCACTCTGAGCTCCTTGGAGGAAGAGCGGTATAAAAAAAATGTGAAAAAATGTGAGATTGCAAGGGAAGGTAAGAGGAAGACAGTGGGAGGGGACTGGGGGGGGGGAGTTGGAAGCAGAAGGGAGAAACAGCCGAAGATGGCTATGCAGTAGTGTTTCCCGAACTCTTTCGACCTGCGGCTCCCTTGACCATTGGTGATCATTGGCCCCAACCCCATTACATTATGTTGAAGCCTGCCAATTAGCATTGCACTGTTTTCCAAGAGTATTCCATGGCACTCCGCGGCTCCCCTGGCTGGTTTCCGCGGCTCCCCTGGGAGTCACGCCTCCCAGTTTGGGAACCACTTTAGGGTTGGGCAGAGGGAAAAGGAGAGCTGGAGACTGCAAGGGGAAATGAGAGCAGGGGAGGGATGAAAGACTTTCTCTTTTGCTTACACCCTTCATCTCCTCCCCCCCAATTTACAATTATACATTACACAATTTAACATTCTATGTATGTAATATAGATACATATATCTAAATTTGAAGCCTATTTTGTGTTCCTCTCCATGTTGCACCTGGAGTAGTTCCGAACTTCTCTGAAAAACACTGGCACAGAAATTCACACATTATTGAAAACTTACTTTTCCCCAATGTAGAAGTGATCTCCATATAGGAAGATACAGATATGCATGAATCAGTCTTCAGGCATTTCCCCTTGATTAATATTTTGATGCAACACTGTTTGAATCCAGCTTTCTCTCCCTAAATGTTCTCCATCCATTCTTCCTTATATACCTTCAGGTATTCCCTCCCACCTTCTCTCTACAGCCATGGGTGTTCCTCAAACCACATGCAGCTTACCTCGATTCTATCAGTGGAAAAAAAAAGGCACAATATGAGATGTTTGTGTGTTACTTGAAAGTGCCAAGACTTCTTTTGCTTATCAACAGGAAACCTTCAAGATATTTAAAAGCATACCTTTAAACCTTCTCGCAGCAATAAAGCAAAAAATGGCAGGTGGGTGGCTGTATATGAAAGAAGCAGGATATGTTTATAGTATAACTATCCATAGGGAGAAAAATAAATACAGCTCGATACAAGGGCCCAGAGTCAGGTTTCTGGAATGTTAGTGTAAATATGCAGTAATGCCCTCACTCACCAGTGTGATGATACAGAATTCCAGAAATTAGGGATTTATTTTTCCCTCAAACAAACAAACAAACAACAGCAACAAAGAGAAAGCATCGAGGAAGAAATTGAAACATTTTGAGACAGTTAACTGATTTGGAATAATAATTAAAAAATCTCTCTGGAAAGCTCACTGTTTCCATCAAAACTTTGGCCCAATCCTATCCAACTTTCCAGCGCAGATGCAGCCGTGCCAATGCAAGAGGCGGCAGCACTCCCTGTTCATTGGCAGACCTCCCTGGACCTGCCGGAGCAGGTAACGCAGCGGCAGGGGCATGGAGGGGGCAGGGAGGGGGGAAGAATGGCACGCAGGGAGGCTTCAGGAGGGGGTGGATCCGACAGCAATGGCACGCACCAGATCCTGTTCCCTCTATTTTGAACCTCCCCACCCCCCTTTCTCTCCTCAGACTTGTGCTAGCTAAAAGGTTGGCACAGATTTGAGGATACCCGGAGCAGGAGTTTTATGGAGGGGTAAGGGGTAAGGGTGGCACAGTGGGTTAAACCGCTGAACCATGAGCTGTCAATCGAAAGGTCGGCAGTTCGAATCCGCGACGGGGTGAGCTCTCGTTGCTTGGCCAGCTCCTGGCAACCTAGCAGTTCCAAAGCATGTTAATGTGAGTAGATAAATAGATACCGCTTGCGGGAAGGTAAACAGCGCTCCGTGTTCCAGCTGCATGCTACGTGCTGCGGCAAGGAGAGTCATGCCGGCCACATGACCATGGAGGTGTCTTCGGACAACGCTGGCTCTTCGGCTTTGAAATGGGGATGAGCACCACACCCTAGAGTAGGACATGACTGGACTTAATTGTCAGGGGTCACCTTTACCTTTAAAGTGGTATTTAAATCTCCTTTCCCTTTTGAAGCCTCCCCCCCCCCCGCTGGATACAGTGGGCTTGTTTGCAGCACGGCTGCACCAACAGGGGGGGGGGAAGGATAGGATTGGGTCGTGAGGGTCTCCTGAAAACAAGAACTGATCCTGCCCTTGGTGCTCTCCTGTACGCTGTCTTTGACTTTCTCTGGGGTTTTTTGTTAGCCTTTCTTCTCTCCCCCCCCCTCCACTGCCTTTACTATCTACCCCACTGTCACAGTTTAGATTGTAAATTCTATGGGGCAGGGCTGTATCATTTCTTGCAGTTATATGACGACGGCACAATATCAGTAAATAACAATTAAGACTGAAACTTTCAGCCAATTAATCAGTTAGATTCATTGATCAACGGCCCAATCCTATGCTTACCGGCCATCATCATCATCACACCTCTCTTCTTCTGGCACTGACTGCCGTAAAGCAATCAGCACCAGTTATAAAAGGTGCTCTGGAAGCACACTACTCAGTGCGCTGCCGGGGCTGCAGGCAGCAAGTTTGGCATCTTCCTGCCTGCATCGTTGGCTCTCCCGCCACCCAGATTAATATAAATATTTATCTAAAAAAGAGCAGTTAGCAAGCACTATCTTATAAGAAGAACCGCCCTTCACTCCCGTACAGGAGGAAATGTCTCTTCTAAGAGGTTCCTGCTTCAGCATATACACACATAATCTAAAACAATACAGATGTATTTGATACATTGATTAAACCTCATCAGATTAATCTGACGTTCTTAGTTGCATTATACCTACAGACGTCTCAGGAAATCAATTCCTGCATGACCTAAGAAAGACCCTCATACCACCACCCCCCACACATGGATGTAGCATCATTCCATAAATAGGTACATCATTTCTGGTGAGTTATTTGCAGCTACATTCTTGAGTTGGGTTTGCCAGCAAGCTTCTGGCCACACCTTCCACTCTCTGTGGGTGTCGATAGCCTGCCTGTCCCCCATGTTGGAAAACTCTTCACTTTCATTTGCAGGAAAGAGAAACAGTGGTGCAGTATCCATTTTTTGTTTGTTTTTTTTTTTTAAAAACCCTTAAATAATCCCGAGTCTGCATGCAAAAAAGAGCCATTGTTTCTGGGTAGCCTCCAAGAGGATACTCTGTCTTTTCTGTCTGGAGCTTGTAGATGAATGTATGTCCTTGGGTGGTTGGTGAGGCATTATAGCTATGTATCCTTGTTTCTTGCTTGAGGTTTCTGAGACCCTGGCAACAGGAGGCAGATACAGGCATCAGGTCCTGCTCAGGACCACAGCTCAGAGGCTTTGTATGCCAAAGGCCTCTTCGTTCAATCTCTGGCATCTCCAGCCATTAGAGCAGTGTTTCCCAATGACCTGCAGCTCCCTTGACCATTGGTGACCATTGGCAGTGGCTCCCTATTACATTATGCGGATGCCTGCCAATTGGCATTGCACTGTTTTGCAAACACAGGATTCCGTGGCACGCTGTGGCTCCCCTGGCTGGTTTCCGCGGCTCTCCTAGGAGCCACGCCTCCCAGTTTGGGAACCACTGCATTAGAGGGATCTCAGGTAGCAGGGTTAGAAAAGACCCTCTCTCTGAGGCCTTGGAGATTCTGTAAGTTCAAGTGGAGAAAACTGGGCTAGGTAGAAGACCAGGTAGACATCAAACTTAATATAAGACAGTATCACTTGGGGCCTGAGGCAGATTCCAGCAGACCTTTATTTATAGAGTCTCTCTGTACCTTGGAGTCACTGTTTGAGGATGGGGAGACACCACAAGATTACAGAGAAGAACAGTATAAGGGGGGAAACGTTGCAAAGTGTGTCCCTGTGGCCTCTTTTGTTTTAGGAATGTCTCCTCCACAGGGATGGATGGAGGCGCAGCCCACATGCATCCTTAATGCTCAAAACCTTTCCTGGTTGAGACAGCAGCCACCATCTCGTATAAAGTACATGCCCGATGGGAAATGAAAGGCAGGAGCTAAACAAGCGACATTGCTTTTCCTGTTTTTCATCTCTTCGTCTTCTCTCTCTAATCAACTCCTGGGTTTTTGTGGCCAAAGTGACACTGGAAGCTGCAGCCAATGACACATTGCAAGCATCCCTTTAAGTGACTTTTATCCAGTGACTGGGAGGGAGGGCAGGTGCTGCTAACAGAATTGTGCAAGGCAGCTCAAACAGCCTCTTCTTCATTCTTTTCTGCAACAGCTCAACATCTTATGGAGAGTATCCATTATTTATTCCTGCCAAGGGAATTATGCTGGCAGGGACACATGTATTTTGGTAATGAAACTGCAAACCACATTGCTAAGCGGCATTGCCTTTTTGATGCATTTCCTACAAAAATAATGGCATGTGGAAACTCCACTGGAGAAAGTCTATTCTGCAGTTCCGTTCCCCCATCGTGAGCAGGGGGTTTCTGAGGAAAACCTGCCTGTCCTTTCACATTTTGGTGGCAGCAGTTGCTCATCAATCCAATCAGCAATGCTAAACAGGGGATCTAGATGTTTTTGCACATGTTTGCTTGACTCACAATTAAACTTGCATGTTGCATAATTCCAAGGCTGCATAACGAATTCATCTCTCTCATCCATGCATGTTTCACTTATGAGGATAAAGGTGGTTTGGTATCAGGGAAACCTGGAAAATATCAGGCAGGGATTCAGGCCAAAGGAGGAACTTTCAGGGAGACCAGCCAGACCAGCAAGGAAGACCCATAACAACATGCAGTAATCCCTGACACCCTGAGCAACAGTGGGACTCTACTGCAATGTCTTGTTTTTGCAAACACAGGAACTGATGCGCCTGGAGTCATAGCCTTGATAGTGAAGTAGGGAAGCTACACAACTAGAAGGGAAGCCTAGCACTGGGACCAGGGACACTTAATGAAACAGCAGGGGAGCTGACCACAAGATCACGGAGGCACAGAACTAGGAGCAAAACAGGATAGATATTGCACTAACACCAGCCAAGCAGCAGCTAAAGATTCTTGAAGTGGACCTTGCAGCCTCACCCTTATTCAGCTGTCTTGGACTGCCCACTAGGTGGAGCCAACTCCTCCAGTCCCCAGCCAGTCTGTGGTGGGGGGCTGTCTCTTCTGAGGAAGTCTCAACCAAGTTGTACAATAACAGTATGTGTTCGTACAATAACCACCATATTCGCAAATATTTCAATTTTCTGTTCTGAATACTCATGATATCGTAATGCCTTTGTGCCAACTGCTAGATCTAGCTCCATTCAAGGGCTGGGAAGGTGGGAAATAGAATGTAGATGGTTTACCACAAGATGCCAGGACCTTCCATACCATAGCCTATGTTGGAACCATATTTCCATGGTTCCAGGAGTATGGAAGGTCCTAGCATCCTGTACATGTCATTTGACAAGTGGATTTGCCAAAAACATGACACATGGAATTTCAAATGGCCACCAGAATATTTGGCTCAGGATTCAAATGTGAAAGATGAGCAATATTTGAGATGTATTTATTTACTAACTTACAGAAATGGACCTACCCAGCTACAACAGTATTCAAAATGACCTCGTTCCACAGGCATTGTCCCATCTCTAGGACTTATTTTCATTCTTTTATGACTTCTTGCAATCATTATTGCCTCTGCACCACTTTCTACTATAGCTTCTGGGACTTGATTACTGGCTGCTGCTGAAAGGAGTGTGATGATTTGAAGTTGGATAAAATGAATTTTCATATTATATCATCTTTCTTGAACATGCTCCTTGAATCTCTTGAGTCTCAATTGGCAATTCTTACCACAGACAATGCCTCTTGCATTTCATGGCCACCGACGCCTCTGTCTCCAACTTTTTGTTTCCCTATACCTGTGTGTGTGTGTGTGTGTGTGTGTGTGTGTGTGTGTGTGTGTGTGTGTACACTTGCCAACTGAGAATAACATTCCATGCTGCACCTGTAGCTCATGAAAGCTTCTGCTACAACAACAGCCCAATCCCAATGGTTTTCTCTGCCATAGCATGTGGTCACACCAAAACAGGCTGCACTGGATGCTATGGTGGTGGTGGTAGGACAATTGGGAGGTTTGGGAGGGGAAAGGGAAAATATTTGCCCTTATGCCTCTGTAAGCTCTGTGAGCCCCTTGACCAGCAATGGGTCTCCTTGGACCTGTACCAGCTCTTTAGCTGGTGCACGTCTAAGGAGACAAAGGGCAGCACTGGTATGCACCAGATCTTATCCCCTCTTTCCCAAGCCTTGCCTGGCTTGGTGGGTCCTAATGCAGATTTGACCTGCAGCTGATCTATAATAAAGACAATTAACAGTGCAATCCTACTCTTCATCAGCACTGGCACTGCGAGCTCAGTGCCAGTACTGACTGTCGCAAAAGCGCCATGAAGCACTTTGAGATGACCTGAGATGACCTGGGAGTAAGGCGTGCCGGTAGAAAGGCCTGTGCCATCCTGCCGGAGCCACATCAAAGAGTGCCCAACAGTGCCGGTAAGCTACTGCTGGGCAGTGGAGGGGCGGGTGGAAGGGGGGCGGGGAGGGGTGTAATGGGGTTTTGGAGGTCAAGGAGCGGGGAGGATCTGGGATTGGCGGCTCTGGAACACACTGAATCCTATTCCCCCTCCTGGACTTGAAAGCCTCACATGGGGCTTCTCAGTTGTCAGCACACATCCAAGTAGCCCCATTGTGCAGGTGGGGATGAATGTCCCCTTACCTCAAGGAGACCTCCAGCCTGCTGCTTCCCGGGATAGGATGCAGCATGGGTCGCATGGCCTCGCTGCATTGTGCTCAGTTAGGATTGGGCTGCCCATAAGCATTGGCACTTAATATCTCTTCCCCACCTCCCAAGCCATTTCACTGATTTTGTCAAAATTATTTTGACTTCCCTAGAAACTCCTCAGATGTTTCTGCTGATGAACTTACCAATTTGTTTTGCAACCTTGCTTTGGATAACATCTGGCAACACTCTAAGCATGTGTTGAATCCTCCTATGAAATTGTGCTAGTCTCATCAAAATTCTTTCAGCTCCCTTTGAAATTCTTCAGGTAGTTGCATAAGGAGGACCCCCAAATTTAAAGCATGATTTTGGGGGGCAACCCACTGTAGCAAAAGTAGAGGCCATTTTCTATTAGAAGGTCTAATTTGCTGAGTTTTACGACCGGTGATTTTCCTCTTCAGTTGAGGGAACACAATACTTGGCTGCTCTACACCTCTTCCAACTTTGCTTAGGTAAAGACTTTGTTTACAATGAGATCATTTTCTGTGGACTTCCCGAGAGAACCAAGTTGAGTCAAAGGTGACTCGGAAGTCAAATATAAAGGTAATATTTGCCAAAGTGAGAAGTGAGCATTACAGAAAGAAATGTCATGAAAACTAACCAAAACTCCTCAGGCTGCAATAACTTAAACTTCAAACAACTCTCTGTGTGCAGTAGAACTTGTGTACGACTCATTCATGACATTAACTAGATATTCCTCTCTTTTACTAGGCTTTCTACAGTTTTATCTGCATTTGAGGCCATCAAAGACCTTACAAATCTTTAAGTTAAATGAAAGACATCTACAGAAGTTCTGTGAAAGCTGCTTTGATGCTGTCCAGACCCTCAGATCCCTGAGTAAAATTATAGACTGATCAAAACCCAACAATTTATACTTGCCTTTTAAAATCTTAAAAATGATAATAACCAATATTATTGGGATGACACACTCATTCTTTCTCCTCCTCTTGGGCATAGTGATCAGTTACTTCTTATCTAGGCTAATGGCAAATTTGCCATTGAATCTGGACAACCAACAGTGGTCTCTGCACCAGGGAGTTAAACCAGGACACATTTGGGCTCAGTTTCAGTTCGGGTTCATTCATTTGAAGTCCCTGGTTCAATCACTCACTTTCAAAAGCCATTTGGACACTTTGAACTGGTTTACACACATTTCGTGCAAACAATATCGAAATATTCTCCCCATCTGCTCTCTTGCAAAAAATATAAAATAAAAATGCAATAGCCCCTCTGCCTTTTCCACTCTCCTCTACTTCACTGAAATCACAATAGTTTCAAAATACTGTCTTTATATCCCATCTTTCCCCTCCTGATTAGGAAGCACCCAAGATGGCTCACAAAAATGCCACAGGAAAACCGGTCAAAAGTCTTACTGAAATCCAGGCATAGTAGGTCCAAGCTAGTTACTTCATCATAGAAGTTTGTCTGGCAAAACTTGTTCCTTAGAAAACCATGCTGGCTCTTAGCAATCACTGTCCTTTTTAAATGCTCCCAGACTGCTTAATTATTTGCTCCAGCACCTTCCCAGGTATAGACATCAAGCTTCCTGATTGGAATTGTTTGAGATTTCGTCTTCAGTATCTCTCTGTTAAGAAACTCCATCCATCCTGAACCTCCTTCTCTTTTCTGGCCATGAAATTTTGCCCAGTATTTCCCTCATTCTTCCAAAGTCCACTTTCCTAAAGTCCAGGGCTCATGTCTGACTCCACTTAGCTTTACCCCATCTCCATATCTTGAGTCCCAGGAGGATATGATAACTCACTCCTAAGTTTCCTTTGGCATTCACCTTATCAACCAGTTCGTCTCCATTGGTGAGGGCAAAGTGTAAGTAGTCTGTGATTCAAGGTGCTGGTTATTAACTTTAAAGTCCCACATGGTTTAAGACCAAAGTATCTCAAGGACTCCCTCCCCTCTTGAGTCTGCCCATCCTGTAATAACCTTTTGGGAGACCATCTGCTGGGCCACCTCCTTCTGAGGTGCCATTGGTTGTGACCCATGAAAGGGAGTTCTTGATGGTGACCCCTGCTCTATGGAATTCCCTGCCATGTAAGATGCAGCCCCCCCCATCTTCTGGCTGTTATTGAAGACCTACATTTTTGGTAGGCCTTTGTTATCTTGCTATAATGCTGCCTGATTTATGGTTGGTTTGCTGATTGTAATTTTTTTTTGTTTTGGGTTTTTTTGTCACTGACTCCAGATAGCACTCCAGGACTTTCACAGTGAGAGAGAACTGGCAAATGATTCTCCCAGGTTCTCCTGAAGAGCTATAACTCTCAAGACATGAGACAGCCTTTAAAACAAACCCCAAATTTAAAGCAATTGCTTGGAGCACACCAGTCAACAAACCTTATCAGAGAGCTGTGGTGTAATGTGCACACCTTACATCTGTTTTACACATCTATTTATAGATTTTTCAATACCTCATTAACATTACATCATCCCCCATTTTACATATCATTACAACTGCGCAGTTTATTTGTTACGTATAGGGTCTCTCACTAAGTTTCTATTCCTCTTTATGATGTAGTTTCACAATAAACGAAAGTCTGTCTGCCTCTAGTTTGATACAATACAGGCCTACCCAAATTTTGTCATAAAAATAAGCTCAGGTTTCAGCTCTTCAAGGATACAGACAAAAAATACAGACAAGGAAGGCTGGCAGAGAACACAAAATCAGAATTTTCAATATACCATTAATAAAAGGGAAAACATAACTAATATTAAAACTTTATACATCATATATAATTTATATATATATATATATATATATATAAAAACCATTAAATCTTAGACTACTATAAATACAATATTGTTAGATAAAATACTGTTAGGGGAGTGCAAGTTCAGGATCAGAGGACCAAACTATTTCTAGGCCTACAATTCCATTGACATCAGCTTCTCCAGTATCAGAGGGAATGGAGATGGAGGTATCATCAGTGTACTGGTAACATCGAACCCCAAAATTCCTGATAACCTCTCCCAGTGGTTTCATGTAGGAGTTAAACAACATGGGAGGCAAAACTGCACCCTACAGGCACTGTATCTCAAAGGTCACAACTGCAAGTAGGAATCCCTCAAACCATCTTCTGGGACCTACCATCCAGGAAAGACAGGAGCCACTGCAAAACAATGCCTCCAAACCCCATCCCAGGACGGTGTTCCAAAAGGATACCATGATCTCTGTGAACTTTGTTGAAAGGCAGTAAATAAATATTATTCATGATGATGATAATATTATTGATGACGATGATGATGATGATAATTGATGGTATCAAAATGATCCATGTAGACAAACTGAGCAGAGAAGGAAGGCAGTCACCTTTTCCTAATTATGCTGCGTGGAGGATAACCCAAACTTTCCTTTGCTTCTGATTGGGGAAGCAGCAGCAGTAAAAACCATAGCCCTTCAGCTATCTATAGCCTGTCCCTTTGGTGTTCACATTGTTTGACACTCCAGAAAGTTGCAGAGGAATTACGCAAGGCACCACACCAACTCTCAGAGAATAGCTTTAAAACTGACCAACTGACCAATTCAATTTAAATAAATTTGCATTATTACCACATCCCCATACAGGTGCCAACATGAGATATTGAGGACTGTGTGAGATAACTTACAATAAACCAAAGTTCCTACTCACTGTTAGAAGAAAAGGCCGCCTCTAATATTTTGTTCATTACAGTAATACGCCCCAGTCAGAACGGCTTGAAAAATAACAGCACAATCCTTTGCATGACTACTCAGAGGTATGTTCCATTGTGTTCAATGGGGCTTACTTCCAGGTAAGTGGCTTCTAGCCACTTTAGCCAGACGAACCAAAAGCCTATGGTATCCCAGCTACTTGGAGGGAATAGAGACTCAAGTCTCCTCCAGTCCCAGTACTGGCAAACACTCTTGAATAAGTTCCATTGAACACAATCATGGAACATACTTCTGAGTAGTCATGCATAGGATTGTGCTCTTAGTGTACTTTTCTATCTCAGCCCCACCAATTAATCAATGGAAGCTTCTCTCGCTTAATCTACCATTTAAACACGTACCACTGCTTCCTCGTGCTGATTTTTCCACTGCCCATCTGTGACTGAATAACTGGTGCTTCGGACAGACAGATACAGATACAGGCAAATAAAACCAGATAAAAGTTGTTATTAGATTATTCATCCCTCAAGAACAGAACTTGTTTGGGCAATCAAGAGATGTGCTGTAAAAGGTCTTTAAAGAAAGTCAGATTTTGTTTAAATCAGGACAAGGAGGAAGCTTCATTAACAAGACTGACAAGCTCCAAAGATCTCCTGAGTGTTTAAATTAAGGAGTGCAAGTTCTTGAAACTTGACAAGCAAGGCAAGATTGTCACTGCTTGCTGTCTCACACAGAGGCAACAGCAGATTAGGCTCTTCCGATCTCTATTACAAGCACCTTGCTTCTAATTGTGGAAATCTTTCTTTGGGTGACCTGTTGACCATTTTAATGGAAGTTTTGAAAAATAAGCCATTATAATTATGTTTCTAAAGGCAAACGAACTAGACATATCAAACAAGGAAGGTACCCGATTCATTTGCTTCCCTAATCATATTTGATATTTCATAATAAAGTCTTCACACTTCCAGGAGCCAAAGTGAGATTTAATTGTTCCTGAAGAGAAACTGTAATATGTGTTTAACCCACATTCTCGATAAGTTACGACAATAAGGGATGGAGCGGAGGGATTCACCCATATCTCATATGGCATTAATTTGGAGGAACCAGATCAATTTCGAATCCAGACTGGATCCAATATTGGGTTCCTAGTCCCCGTCATGTAATAACAGCACTAGGTCATAAGGCCCCAGGTTCCACTGTAATAGTCATGTCACAAAATGGGGGTTGGCAATGGCAAAGACTGATATTGCCACATGGTAGGCTCTGGTGGCAGTGAAGTGCTCAGTCTAGTTAAATTTAGGACTAGGACCAGATGGATAGTCTGGAGTCTGGTCCGAGAGAGATCCATGGCCGATCCATGGTACTAAATGAAAAACTAGTTTTGGTGAAATTTGCTCTCCTATAAATTCCAAATGCAACATATGCAGCAATTCCAAAACCATTCTGCTCAAGCAAGACAATTCCTCCTCACTAAGATATATCCTAGGGCAGGGGTGGGGAACCTATCTCACGAGATCTAAGATGGCAGCGCCCAGAAAAAAGTTTTCCACCATCTTGGATTTTGCGAGGAAAATGTTTTAAAATCGTGGAAGCGGCGGTGGGAGGAGGCAGACCCAGAAAACCAGGACACCTGGTTCTAGGCCCGGCTGGCCAGGACCGGGCTCCGGAAACCAGGGAAGTCCTGGTTTTTCAGGGACAAATGGTAATCCTACTAATAATGGGACTATTGTACCCCTGATTATGTCATTGGAATCATAATAGGCCCAATTTTCTCCTTTACCATGTTGGTGATGCTCCAAGCCCCTCCTCCTATAATTGGTCTTCTTCCCCTCTCTTCTGTAAGCCTCCAACCCATCTGCTGTCTCACCCACCCAGCAGCGTCGCAACGACGCGCGTCACCCCAGAGCGGGGGCGCGCGTCGCCCTTAAGGGGAGGCTCCGCCCCCGCGCGTGACGTCACGCGCAGGAGCAGAGCGCCCTCCCCGCTCCGTTTTCGGCTCATTTTGGAGCCAAACGGACACAGGGGAGGGTGGGCGGGCCCACCTTCACTTCAAAAATGTAAGTGGGGGGGAATCGCGCGTCACCCCTGTACGCGCGACGCCCCCCGGCGGCCCGCCCCCCCGCTTCCCCCTGTCGACGCCAGTGCACCCACCCCAACATCTCATTTTTTAACCTACTCACCTGACTTCTAAATAAGTAGTGGTAATAGCAGGGCAAGATCTTTCACTCCTGTTCCAGTGCCTAGCACAGCATGCCAGATACAAATAGATAAAGGAAATATATATATTTCCTAGCCTAGTTCATGGCTACGCAACATAGCAGACATGGGCAGGAGGAGCTGTTAAAGCCATCAGATAGGTAATTGGGTGAAAGGGATAGGGGCTTGGAGTATTGTGTATGAATGGGAGAGGGGAAGGACTTGAATTTCTCACCAGTTCTAATTAAAACCTGAGCGAGAGAAGAATTATAGGATTGTTATATTTGCTTCATATTGGAGGCGAGCACTATGATGAGCCCCCAGAGGTTCATATTTCTGAGCCAAGAAATACACATTTTTGCAAAATTGCTAGTTAGTACATTGTAAGCAGTTTATGTGTAATGGCTCATAATTGGGAAGAATAAGGTATTTCCATTCTGTCCTGCAAACCTTTTTTTTTTTAAAGTATCACAGCTGGGGTTCTTCAGGGGTGGATTTCAGAGGCAGTCGCACATGTAACACCTGCCCCCAGAGTCTCCTCAGACGTATGCCAGCAAAAGAACTGGCGTAGGTCTGAGGAGACCCATCGGGGACCAAGCAGCCTATGGAGAGGTAAATAGAAATTCCCTGTCCTGGGTTGCCTGGTCCTCAACCAGCCCATAGCATCCAATGCGTCCGCAGCACTGCAACACTCTGGGCTACCTCTGGATAGGACTGGGCTGTTAAATTCTTTGAATTTCTTCTGTTAAAGTGTTTTATGTCACAATATTATCTACTGTTATTCTAATTGTTGCTTTCACCGACTTGAATGGCTCCAAAGGCGAGGGGGCGGGGGTGCTTCATGCTCCCGTGTAACGGAGGGTCTGACCACGGCGGAACTTAGAGCTCCGCCCCCCCTGCAGTGACGCCAGTGGTACTGTTATTCCTTCAGAATCTATTGTCATTCCAGATCTGAAATGCTTATCTTGAATTAATGTGAAATTATTGTATTCTGGTTTCTCAATAAAGTTTGTTAAAATCTATCCCTGACCATCTATAATAATCAGTTGTAATCTAAATGGAAAGAGAGCTAAATGTCTAGGTCTCTGTCTCCAATCTGGAGTTCTTTTTCCCATTCCTGTTCTAATAGAGGGGCAGGAGGGTCCAGCTGAAGAGCAAAGGGGGATAAAAGAATTCCTGTTAGAGTTTAACAAAACACAGAACCAACTAAAGGTGGGTAAGGAAGGGCCTACAGGTCCAAGAGCTCCAGGCCTGGGCGTTTAACAACCTACGGCACAATCCTGTGTAACCTGTGTAACAGTAGATGCACCGGTGTAACAGCAGATGCACCAGTGCATCTACTGTTACACTGGTGCAAGGTTACACTGGATTGCACTGTTAGTCAGTTTCCACCCCCATTTAAAACTGGTCTTCCCTCCCCTGCCCCACTGAAATGTTGTCTTCTGACTTCGCTTCTCTTATTTCACTTTCACTGAAATTTTCTTAACAATGTCCTGGGAATACTAAAGATAAAATGCCTAGGAAATTAAGGGTCTTTTTGTGATTCAAGAACTTTAAACTAAACTTCGCTAGATTATTCACTTCTAGATAGGAACTGGGCAGAGTTCTTCCCACATCAGAATCTAGGCCCAAGCCATGGAGGAAGAAGCAACCTGGAGTGGGCCCAAGACCCACGGTTTTCTGGCAGGTTCCAGGCCCGCTGGAAATAAAGCTGGGAACCTTCTGACATAAAGGAGAGGTATCTTTGTCTTCCCATTGTTGCCATGGACATCTTGAAGTCCCCAAGGCAAAGGTCTAGATTTAGAATATTCACTTGAGCTTTGATAGGTTCCCACGTTGAATGTATTTGACCCAGTGTGAAAATGCTGTTGAGCTTCTTCACTTCCCATGATCTAATAAGTGGAAGATAAAACACTGCTGCTCCAGAGGGTTAATGAGATACAGTAACCTCTCATAACACTGCTTCCTTTAGCGCTATTTAATTATAGCGCTCTTTGTCCCAGGTGTAATTGACAGCTATTGCATCCAATAAGAGCAGTGGATTCCAGATAGCGAGAAGCCAAGCGTCAATTTCTTATCTTATTGGTAGAATGGGGAGGCAACAGGGGCAAAACAGGGGTGGAATGAGGGCTGGAAGGGGCAGTACTGGCAGTGGCGCTGTTGATATCCTATCCCCCTTCCGGGCCGCAATAAGCAAGTCCAAGTGCAAGTCAACTTGGACTTGCACCAGCGATTTCCGAGTAGACCCGTTTGGGCACTGGAGGCTTACCCCACAGTACCCGGAGGAGACCTCCGGGACACCCCCCCCCCCCCCGCGCGCAGGATGCAGCACATGTTCTGGCAGCATGACTGCATTGGCTGGGAAGGAAAAGGATAGGATTGGAGCCTAAGTGACGTGGTCCCAGCAGCTGAAAGTCTGGCTCCCCATCATATGACTGAAGGTCTCCGATGCAGTGAGGCATCAATAAAAATGTCCCATAGCTGAATTAGAGAGGCTTGGGCATGCCCAGTGAGGCTTAGCTGCAACAGGCCTTTCTGTGTGTATTTGCAGTGAATTTGGGGAAGCCATTTATTCCATGCTCTAGATCTCACCTGTGTGTTTTGCAAGATCTTTTATGTTTCCCAAGCTGAACTTTATTTAACCTGAGCTACTGCGCCACTCAACTCTAAGGAGACCGTAGTTCATTTGGCAGAGAGCAGAAGATGGATAGATATTGATGTGTAGAGTAGCTAACACTGACTGAAACCTATTATTCAGCCTTCAAACAAGACAGTATGAAGCGTCTTAATATTATCTGAATTAGGGCAAATATACATATTCTGGTTTTCTCGAGTTTACTTCCACTGTGAGACAAATAGAGCTATCATGGGAGGAGGGTTTCAAGTTCATAGGGAATAGCTAAATCTCACTTTTGAATTTTAAAGAGATTGCAAGTTTATTAAGCACCAAAATTTATTGTGTACCTATGGAAATGGTGACCAGGTTTTCTCCTGTTATGCACGTGTTCAGGAAGGTATGCATATATGCACCTGTACATATGCGACGACTACGAACGGTGGAGTGCTTGCTCCACTGTTTTTGAGATCCCCAGGATTGCACTGTCAATCCCTTTGGACGCACAACTGAATGTGTGAACTGACTCTACAGAAGAGCATCATGCTGGGGAGGTGTTACCTAATTTCTACACATCAACGTGTTCACGAATGCAGGTCATCCCTTGATACTGCAACCTTCAATGGAGGGACACGCATGTGCGAAGTATGGCCCCTGTGGTGGAGCAGGTTCTCACTATCATGAGACACTTGCCTGGCAAATTCTGGTCATTAAAAACCTGAAACCAAAACCATGAGAAGAAAACAATTCTGGTCATTAAAAACCTGAAACCAAAACCATGAGAAGAAAACAATGTCCAATATACAATGCATAGCGAGAGGGGGAGCATGCACACACATACACATGCACACACTCTGCTTGGGATCTCTACTTTGTTGTCTTTCATGAAGCCCCTGAGAAAATACACCCCTATTCTCCAATAAGGTGTTTTTTTTTGTAAAGCAAAGATCAAATAATCTTCTTTGCCTTTACAAAAACCGCACACCAATGTCTGTAGGTCTGATATCTTCCTTTAGTGAATGCTTTGGCTGTGCCTTCATTAAACAAGACCCTAAAGCCAAATAAATACATTTAAAGGGTTTGACTGAAATGTGCATGGATATTTAATCTTTTAATTAACCCTTCTCCTTTTCCTTTTATTTTATTTTTTGAATAGAAGGGGGGCCGGAGGAGAGATAATATTTTGGCTGCTTCTGTCACCTGGCAAAAGAACAGGGAGGGAAAAAAAGAAGCAGAAGAAGAAGGAAAAAAAAAGTTACTGTGTGCAGTTCATATCGAACAGCAGCCATCTCCAGATGATCCCTGCTGCATCCAATTTCTGCCAAAATGCTTTCTGTTAAACCTCCATCAAACAGACACACGGCGCACAAAAGAAAACCTCATCACCAAGGGAAACTAATCCACCGGTGCGCAATGTAAGCCTGTCAACTTTTTATTATAAGAAGTCATCACTCATTTCAGCGAAGATTAAAAGTATGACTAAATTGAGAAAATCCTCTTAGCCATTCGGAATTTTAATAGAGGAGAAAAGGGGGTGAGTAAAAAATTTA